>JAHHUM010002100.1:359567-380754 GCA_036173005.1 Crenichthys baileyi
GTGGCAATTAGCTTGTCCCAGTGATTAACATGACAAGAGCAAAGGGTTCTCCAGACAGTAAAACTGCCGTAACTTTATTAAGCTGGCTACCACGGCAACGCCTCTGGTGAGATGACCAGATTATGAGAAAAGGATACGGGACCTTTGTGTGAATTTCAAATCTAATTTGCCTGATTCATGCAGAGAACTCAGATTTCCTGATCATTTCAAACACTGAGCTGAATGAAAAGGCTGTCGGCCCTAATGAATTCAACACTACTATGTGTTAATTAGACACCAAGATAGGTTTGAAAAGGTGTAAAACTCAAGACTGGATGAAAGGAATACCAAAACATCCTGCTCAAAGGGTTTTAAAGTTTCTTTCTTCTTTGCTTTTGTGGTGCTGCATTTTCATATAATTTTTACAACTGGTCCATCCATAGTTCTGCAGGCTTTCTCAAAGTTTGACAGAAAGGTCTAAAAGTCTGCTAAGGGGTGCTCGTGGCTATATTTTCCACCAGTCTGTGTAAGGGTGTTTAAATGCCCTAATAGCCAAAAAAAATGATAAAATCATAAAGAAACAGAAACGACGTCAGAAAAAATTAAAAAAACTGCCAAAATCTGAAATTATTTCTGATGAAAACTGACGATAAAAGGTCATTTAAAAAGCAAGAGCAAAAAAAAATTTTTTGACTCTTTGGAATTAGAAAAAAAAGATATATTTGGAGAGCTCAGCACAGTGCTGTTCATGGGCAACACAAATAAGCCAGTGAGTGGAGCATGGAGACAGAGTGACAGCAGCAGCTTGATGCTTTGAGAGCTGCTGAATTCCAGATCAGTGAGAGGTTTCTGAATCCCTGCAAGGCAATGCCAGCTTCCAGGACTCTATGATCGTCTGGCCAGGAAGTGACTGGCACAATGTGTTAGCACCCGTGACAGGTTTGGTCAAACTGTTTTTACTGTAGTAAAAAAAAAATAAAAATGCTGAAAACTTCTGGTAAAAAAAACGAAAATAGATTTTCGAAACAAACGAATAGCTGGCTGTTAGTAATTCAAGACATCATTAAATTTCTCTTTAAATGTACATTTGTATTACCATCAGAAAGTGCACAAAGGTAATATTTGTTGCATAAATGTTTTATTGAACCGTAAAACACAGGGACTGGTGTCTCATTTATTATGTCCAACCCCCCGCAGGTTGACTGTAAAATAAGGGCTTACTAATGTTTGACTTGTTGAATTTTTTATAAGATCTAAAATAGTGCCCACATATTTTGAACATTTACTTGGACTTATGATGGCCGTCAAGTTTTATGACCACATCTTTATCATTTTACAAAGATGTTTCATTGCCACATTTATTTCGCCGCCACGTTATCCAGATCCAGAGCCGGACCAGTACTGACTGAGGTAACATTAAGCTGCAATACAACCAGAGAAGCAACATTTACAACGGCACAGTGAAGCAAGCTGATTTCATTTTTATGGACTCTGCTTTTAGCTCTTTAATTATCCTTGAGTACCTGATATGTTTCAGTTCTGCCTGAGGTCAGTTGTTTTTAAATACCTCCAGTTTGCTCAAATCCAATGCCACACACATTTAGCAGTTAGTTTGTCTACGCGACTATTATGCTGATAGAAAATATCAGTCATGTTGCAGTTCCTTTTTGCTTATATTTACGCTGCAACCCATTATTTGACTGTAAATAATGCAAATCAAGCAGAAGGAGATTAATTGTTGCACTTTGTCAACATAACCCAGTCATTTCTGTAATTTGCAGAGGCTTCTCCCCACAGGAGTCTCATAACAGATGAAATGATCTGGCACGCAAGTTGTCATTTCTGCTTTGCAAACTGGAACCCCACTGTGGTGGTATCCAGTTAAATTTTGTCTCAGTTCCATGTTGAAACCTTATGTTTTCCAGTTTTTCTTTTTATCCTCAAAGGTTCAAACATTTTCCAGATGTGGGAATTATTTATAGTGTTTCGTCACAACATTAAATATTCACAAATTATTTCCTCCTGAAGTTCTGTTCTCATGGCAATGTTGCTTCTAACTTAAAGTTGATAATAAGCTCTGGATTTTAAGCAGCAACTGTGTAACTACAAAGAAGCTGCTTTTAATTGCAGGTTTCAGAAAATAACATGCTTAATGACAGCTTGAATGTCAAGTCTATAATAATTTTCCGTAGGCTAGGTGCAGAATACACTGAGATCATTTATTCCATGCATACACAGAGGGCACATCATGCCTGTGCTTACTTTCCATTGTTCTTCTCTTTTATTTGCTATTATGTAGAGCTCCAGCTATTTCAGAGTTCTTTACAGTTGTTATCTGCAGCCATGTCAAATCCCTCAGGGTCAAGGCTTTGTGGTAAATGAAATGGTCTTTGAAATTGTCAACTTTAATAGAATTATTTGTGGTTTATGCACTCCAGCATAATATAGGGGACAGTATACAGTCACACAGAAATATTATTTCTTAACCTTAGTACCTTTGGCTTCACCAGACTGCAGATATATTTCCAGTTCAGTTTGCATTTGTCACCTAGCTCACATAAACACCTGCTAGAAGGAGCAGATCTATAATTTTGCCTTCAGGTGGCTTATGATAAAAGACAAAGTTACTGCTGAGAATGACACTGAGTGTAAGATTCACCAGACTTGGTTGTTAATGTTTTATTGCTTTAGGTGTTATCTCTGTCAACAGTAACAGTGAAAGGTTTATCGTGCTCAAATTGTTTAATAAACTGAGGAAGCGAATTGTGAATTTTAAATTGCCCTTTCACCTGCTTGAACGTGTCTTTGTCAGCGTGATTCATCAGTTCATTAAATTTATCCACTGTTCCAAGTATTAACCAGACCCATTTTCAGGCTTTATTACCCCGTAAGATTTAGAAACATCTGTGGATTCATCGTGAGGTAAAATTCACAAACAAGCTGAGTAAACATGTGTAACAATAAATTAAAAGAAATTCATCTATTAAACTAAAAACAATAGAGAAATCCAACCTTTATTTCATTCAGTGGGGGAAATATAGCTCCCAATTGAAGCAATGTTTGTTTTTCATAAAATTACTGGTGGCACAGTTATTGGGGCCCATAGGAAAACACTTTGTCATCTCTTCTAACATTTAGCAATGTGGAAGCATACAGGGAGGGGGTGCTTGGACCAGTTCTGTTTGCACAATCTCTCCAGATGAAACATTCTCCTGGATTTTTTTTGTTCTCCTCAACTCTCAGCTCACCCCAAAGATTTTCTAAAAGATTTAGGACTGGGGTATGTGATGGTCAGTTAAGATGCTTGTTTTTGTGCCTGGTTATCCATTATTCTGCTGAATGACCCAAAGACAACTCATTTTCAAACATACCACTAGATAATAGTACTAACATCTTGCTAAGTTAATGATGCCATGGACTCTATCCTGGTTCCCAGGCCCACTGCATCACATATCCTCCAACAGTGGGCAGGAGGGAGTCCTCCTTTGTTTCATGTGAAACCCACATGGGGGGTTTGTTGCCAAAGAGATCAGTCTTAGTCTCTTCTGATCAAAGCACACAGCTCCAGTTAAAATCCCAGTAGAGTTTTCATGTTTTTGCTGATAGGACAGAAAAAACTTGTCTTCCATGACTCCCAAAGAAGATGGATTATTAATTTAAAGTTGTCATAAACTGTGACTAACCTCAACCTTTTTCAATAAAGTAGAAGTAGAAGTATTCATTTATATTGGGGATTGCCAATGGGATCACCAGTGTTTCTGTTAAAAACAGATCAAATGTTCTCAAAGATGAATTTATTTTGAACACCTTTAGCAGGTTTGCCAGTAAATGTGGTCGGCTCGGTACGTATGCCTGTATTTATATGTTTATCTTCGAATTCTGATTCTGTCTGTCTGTGCTACTTCATTTTGTGTGTTTATCTCCAGATTGAACAATTCATTTATAGTAACACTGTTTTTTTTTTTGCTTGAAGTTTCTCAGAGTATTTACTGAGGGCAGTTTTCTAACTCGTGAATCCCAAGAGTGAGTCCCAGATGGTGCCGGCTTAATTTTATCAGTGCTCTGTTTGTGTATGAATAGAATTTAATTAAACCAGAACCGAGTAGAAAAATACATTAATAACCCCAAAGGAATTTCATGTTCTAGTAAACTGTTAATGAAAATAAAAGCAAGAAATAAACATAAATAAAGGCATATTCAAATTCAAAAATACTTTTTAATCCCAAAGGGAAATTAATATGTTGTATTGGCTCAGAGTGTTACTATAAGCAGCAACAACCTGCTGGTCCTTATTTTTTTTCATCAGGGCTGAAGAAGTCTGGTTGAATGTAGTTTCTAATACATTAGAGAGATTAATGAATAGGATCAAATCTTACAGATGGATTTGAACCATTAAAAACCGGTCCATTTACTCTGTAAGGAAGGAGCTTTTAAAGATGAATGCTGTCTGCAGTTTTAATTTATACTGAGTTATTGCCTTGAACACAGCAACAACCCAGCGCACCGGTATTACCTGGCAACCGATCCAGTAACCGGACAGCTGTACGTCTCGGACACAAACTCCCGACGGATCTACCGACCGAAGATCCTGAGCGGAACCAAGGAGCTGCAGTCGAACACTGAGGTGGTCGCAGGAACTGGAGAACACTGTCTGCCCTTTGATGAGAACCACTGTGGCGATGGAGGGAAAGCTCCAGAGGCCTCCCTCACTGGACCCAAAGGTATCATTTAAAATTAATGAAGATGTTCTGGTCAATGAAGGGGTGGAACACAGTGATGGATTTCTCATCCTGAAGTGGCACCTGCTAGATTTGAATTTATGCGTGCTTTGGGCTCCATGCCAAATGACGGCTTACTGATTTGTATTTGCTTCATTTGGGTTGTGGTTCTCATGTAAAATTCAAAGTAAACCGGCGCGACTCCTAAGAAAACATGGATACTTTGTAAATTAAAGCTCCCTGTTAAAAAAGCTGTAACCTCCAGAAATGCAACATATCTTTATTTACATGTGAGGATATTCCTATGAAAGATTATTTCAAATATTGTTATTTCATTGTTTTTTCTTTCTCTTTAACAAAGCCATGAAAAAGTATTCATACCCCTTGAAACTTTTCACATTTTGTGTCGTTTCAACCGAAGTAGAGCATAGTTATGAAGTGGAAAAAAAGATACCAGTTTTTTATTGGGTTTTTTTTTTTCACAAATATCATTTTGAAAAGTGTGACGTGTGTGACACTGATACTCCTAAAGAAAATCCAGAGCAACCTTATTGCCTTCAGAGGTCACCTAATTAGTAAACAGAGTCCACCTGTGTGTAATTTAATGTCAATTTTAAAGCAGCTGTTCTGTTTCTGATCTGAGAGGTTTGTTGCAGAACATTAGAGAACAACCAGCATCATGAAGACCAAGGACCACATCGTCTAGAACTTTAAAGCAGGGTTAGGTTCTAAAACAATATCCAGCTTTTAAGATCTCACGTCAGCACAAGTTATTCCATCATCTGAAAATGGAAAGGGTAAGGTGCAAGTGCAAACCTATCAGGACCTAAACTGACAGGTGGTTCTACAAAGTGTTGACTCAGGGGCACTGAACACAAATGCTCGCCACACTTTTCTGAGTTTTATTTGTAAAAAAAAAAAAAGTTTGAAAACCAGGTATCAGTTTCCTTCCTCTTTACAGTTCTGCATTACTTTGTGTTGGTCCATCACATAAAATCCCAGTAACACGCATTGAAGTTTGTGGTTCTAACGTGATAAAATAGGAAAAAGTTCAAGGGCTCTGAATAGTTCTGTCAAGCACTGTAAAAGTCAAGTTTCCTGGCTATTAATGCTGCTTGTGAAATAACTGCTGCCCACAAGCCGATAAGTGCTTTGCACAACCTGTTGTCCACATTCAGATAGTACAGGTCCATTTGTGGCACAATTGCTGCCTTTTCCATAAATTCTTTTGGAATAAAAGGCTAGGATGAATTGTTTTGCGTTCGTTGCTGTCTTCTTTTGAGTGCCAACTGCAATAGCTAAACTTCGGCTAGGTGATAAAGGCAATCTGAGGGAACGACTCTAATGATGGAGTGGGCGGAAGCTGAGACAAGAGAAGAAAGAGCAGATGGCTCCATTTTTTTCTTCCTTTTTCTCTTCTCAGACATTTGCTGAACTCTGCTCAAATGTGACACATTTCATCTGTCTGAGAATCGCAGGCTGTCAGATAGCCAGCTCCCAAGGATTCACCGTGAGCTCCCACAGCTCGTCAATGTTTTAACAGAAAGCAATCTTGTGCAGCCCTAGCCCACAGGTCAAACCAAACCACTAACCTTCCATAGAAGCTTTTAAAGACTGCATTGAAAAAGAAATTCTCTGGAGGTAAGAGTAAAGTCATAGCACATTTAGAACAGTTATATTATTTGAAAAACTACAGAGTAACCATCCACTGTACTTCGTAGGATCAGCGGCTTTCTGTCTTTGAAATTAAATCCCAGATCGCAGCATGTTAAAACCGGTGTGGAGGATAAAAAACAGCCTTCCTGGATATGTGGTATGGCTGAATTCCCGAAGGCAATGATCTCTATTAAGCAGCACAGTGACACGGAGAGTGATGTGGAAGCTGGTACACCCAGTTTGGGACATATGGTTATTGCAAACCCACAGTAGCTTGGGTTTGGCGTAGAGATTTGAGCTAACAGTCAATCAATGAGACAATTTACCCCTCACTTGTCACCAAGGCAACTGCGTGTCTTTAACCTCTTTCAAGAAAAATTGTCAGCAGCTGTCAGTTGTATTCTCTCGCTTATTTGTTTCTCAAATGATGTGTGGATCATGATGATTACAGAAGTCAAAGAATCTCCACAAAGCACCAGTCATTGACACCCCACCTTTTGAGGTCGTCTTTAGACATGGAGGTTACAAGGCGAGGCATGTGCATATATATACCGTATGAATACAGCCTTTCCCACTTCTGCCTGAGAAATTATTTAATACCAGAAAAGCAGCCTGTGAATTATTGATGGCTGTGCTTTTTCCAGTGACCTGAATAATGGGAAGGCGAGCTTGACACATGTATCCATCGTGTTCTGTCCACTGAGTCATGCAAGCAGAGATGTGGCATATCTACCATGTTTACCTGTTATCACAAGCTCTTTCCCCCCTGTTTTCTCTCCATTTCTCTCACCCCCCTCCTCCCTCGCCCACCTCCTACCTGCTTTCAACAGGCATCGCTGTGAACAAGAATGGGCTGATTTATTTCGTTGACGGCACCACGATCAGAAAGGTGGACCAGAACGGCATCATCTCCACTTTCCTCGGCTCCAACGACCTGACATCGGCTCGTCCCCTGACCTGTGACAGCAGCATGGACATCAATCAGGTGACTTAAACAAAGAAGTGTCAGAAGGCTGTTAACATGTTTGCAGAGTGTGTCACAGTGCCACCTTGTGCTCCCAGCTTCAGAGCCATCCCTCCACAGTGAGATGTGGTTACCGACACACTGAGTGCAACTGCACAAACACAGTATATAGCTAGTTTACAAGGAAAGCAACATATGTAGGGGACTTTTTTACACTTCACTGGCTATAGTATTACCAGGAGTTTCTAAATTCTTTGGTAAATTAGATTTTTTGAATGCTGCTGGAATAGGGAATCGGTTCTCTCTCTGAAAACTAAAACTTTTGCCTCAGAAAGTGTGCTTACTTTCTGGCAGCAAATGTTTGTCAGCATATTGAAATCTGGAAAGTGAAATGAAATGCATTTAATATTCAGTTATTACTCAATTACTTATTTATGCAAATGGGTTTTGATTACCCTGAAAGATGGGTTAATTATTAAATGGATTTGTTTGTGATATTAATTGTTAATGGTGATATTGTTCTTGAACTCACAAGCGGATTTTGTTAAATTTTGGAACAGCCAAGTTTCTTTTCTGATATCTTGCTAAAGATGTGGTTAATGTTTGTCGCCAAAAAGAAACTCTCAAAGGGGACATATGCTTTTTAATCCTTCATTTTCCTATTTAAATCATTAAAATGTGGTCTGTATAAAGTGGAACTGCAATGCTTTGGTTTGAATCTGTCATTATTGTAGTTCCTCAGGCTTTCATTTTACTAATATTTTAAGCTTACTTTTTGACCGTCTCGTTTTGCTACGTTTTTTTTAAATGCAAATGAGGCACTTCACACCCTGCCCCCCTCCAGGCTGCGGAGCCTTCCACTCCACCACGTAATTTGTAATCGCATTACATTGTTACTGACAATATTTTTGCACCAACTACATGTAAGATGCCTTTTAAAATGTTAATGCTACCACAAATTGAATGAACACAACTTTTAAACAAGACTCACTATAGTTAACGAGTTAGCTAACGCTAGCATCAAGAACATCACTGAATGCATTTGGGTCATGTGTTTCCCAAGGCAAAAAGGGCAACCAAACAGATTGCAAAACTGTGTTTAATATTGTGATGTCCTTAAAGAGCTAAAAGCGAGCGCACAGCGCTAACATTAGCAGGAGGCACGAAGCTGTGCTATTTAAACAACAGCCAGTAAGTTATATCAACACCTCAACATTTTTACCGTTACATGAAATTCAATTCAGTTTTATTTATACAGCGCCAATTTACAACACATGTCGTCTCAAGGCACTTCACAAAGTCAATTAAATCGAATCATACAGATTTCAAGTCAGGTACATACATCCCAGTTAATCGTAACCATTGAACAGTGCAGTCATATTCAATTATTTATTCAAATTGGTTAAAAAGTTTTTCTATCTAAGGAAACCCAGCAGATTGCATCAGAGACTTGTAGCATTCCCTCCTCCTGGATGAGCATGTAGAGACAGTGGAGAGGAAAACTCCCTTTTAACAGGAAGAAACCTGCAGCAGAACCAGAACCAGCCTCAGTGCCAGCGGCCATCTGCCACGACCGACTGGGGGTTAGAGAAAACAGAGCAGAGACACAAAGAGAACAAAGAAGCACTGATCCAGGAGTACTTTCTATGGGAAGGAAAAGGTAAATGTTAATGGATGTAGCTCCTTTAGTCATTTCACCTAGAAAGAAAGAACAGATAAACTCTGAGCCAGTTTTCAAGGTTAGAGTCTGAAAGAGAGCACAGTAAAAGCCCTGTCAGTAGATATGTCTAGGAGAAAAATAGGATTAAACATTAAAAACAGGGCCAAGTGTATCATCGGTAGAAGGTGAGCATAAAGTTGTTGACAGCAGAAGCTTGGAGGATTCCCCTCTCCAGAAAGGTGTTACAGGTAGACACAGAGTCAGGCCAGGTGTAGCTTCTAGGAAGAGAAAAGAGAGAGAACAAAGTTAAAAGCTGAAATAACAGCAAATAATGCAAAATTGGAGAGTAGTGTGAGAATGTAGCGAAGAGGGTGAAAGTGGTCATTATGTCCTCCAGCAGCCTAAGCCTATAGCAGCATAACTACAGAGATAGCTCAGGATAACCTAAGCCACTCTAACTATAAGCTTTATCAAAAAGGAAAGTTTTAAGCCTAGCCTTAAAAGTAGACAGGGTGTCTGCCTCACGGACTAAAACTGGGAGCTGGTTCCACAGGAGAGGAGCCTGATAACTAAAGGATCTGCCTCCCATTCTACTTCTAGAGACTCTAGGAACCACCAGTAAACCTGCAGTCTGAGAACGAAGTGCTCTGTTAGGAACGTATGGAACAATCAGATCTCTGATGTATGATGGAGCTAGATCATTAAGAGCTTTATATGTGAGGAGGAGAATTTTAAATTCTATTCTGGATTTAACAGGGAGCCAATGAAGGGAAGCTAAAGTAGGGGAAATATGATCTCTGACCCCTCAGACAGACGGAGTCTTTCGGCTAATCCTCCTTCATACTGGCCGAGTTTGCTGAAACTATCGTCCCTGAAGTGCTTTGCGCAAACGAAGAGGACTTTCCCCACTGATGTCGGCACGTTTCCCTGAAAAATAAAATTTAACCAGGACTCCGAAGAGGTTCTGATCCTGGGGGACGGTGTAATGACTTGTGTGGGTTATTACACCCTACAACAGAACAATTAGATGTTTCCGTTTGCTGCTTCGGCATCCTTCAACTTGAACTACAAGAATACTGTGAGAAAAAAAAATGGCGGATTGGTTAGCCGTTAGCCATGACCATCTTTAGAAGTTCCACAGAAAATACTGTGACGTAATAGAGAATGAAACGAAATAGAAAATGGAAAACCCTAACCCTTGTAATTCTGACCTAAATTCCTGGATTAAGCAAATTATCCATTCATCCATTGTCTGTGCCCACTTATCTTAATAGAGCCGGTGCTGGTGCCTATCTCCAGAGGTCATTGGGCGAGAGGCAGGGACACCCTGGGCAGGTCCCCCTTGATTTAATAAATTATCAAAACCTCCTGGGGCTGCATTCCCATTCAAGGTTCCAGACATGGACTCATCCCATCAGGCTACCTACACAGTTGTGAAATATTTTCAAAAGTATGGAAATCACCTTTATTATTTTCTAGGTCTTAAAATGTATGAAAAAAATGAAAAAAAATGCTTTTCAAGCTTTTTTCTTTCTTTCATTTTTTGAAGGACAAATTTTAGCCATCAGTCTTTGACTTACTGACTGAATTCACCATCATTCAGAAATCAAAAAGGGGCCTTTTTACTATCTGTTTGTTCACCAGACAACTTTAAACTCGGGTTGAACTTGATTTATAAACTTAAACTGGGTGTAAAATAACAGACTAACAATTTTTATTTTTACAAACAAAATAAAGTTACCAAAGGACACAAACACTGCTTAAAAGGATTTACATTCAGTCTAGTATACTCCATTCATTATTTGACGGGTCCGTGAGTTATAGATTTTGAAAGGTAGCTGATCTACAATAGTCCTAATACCAAAACCATCTGTGAAATAGGCCTTTACCAACCGAAATCAAAACCCAATTACAACCTGCTTATGTTTCAATGTTCAGAATCTGTTCCAAATTGTCAAAAATGTGATGCAGGAAAAAATTTTGAAATTTCTGGGAAAATATCTGGGATCTTAAAGTGAATAATGTAAAGGCTTTCTAATGAATAAAAATACCTGCTTGTATTTCATATTATAACTCATTGAAAAACATTAATCACTATTTAAAATAAATAATTATTTATTCAAAAGTTTTTCCAAATTCTCTAATTAGTAAAAAGAAATCCTTCATATGAGACACATATTCACAGCCATTTAGACGAGGCCGAATGGCTTACAGGACTCATTTCAGAGACTGTCTGGCTAATCTAAAAAAATCCATCAAGGTTATTTTCAGGAAACAATTTTTTTTATTTGTGTGTGAAAGGTCAGATTTGATGTATTTGAGGTTACTACAAATTCAGGTTTCTTTCTTTCTTCAAGCCATTATGAGTTGAACATTTTTCTCAAGGTATATAAGGTGATATGCAAACATTAAGGTGAGATTTTTATACCAATAAGCAACTAGAAGTCCAAAAAGAGATTAGTTTTCATCTCAGAGCCAATTATAAGTAGAAAAAAATAATGACGAAGTTTGGGAGGGTGTGTTCTCATGCAGCCGGAGCTGAATTAGTGTTTAGTGTTCCACAAGTGATTGTCATCACTGAGGACACTTGCACTACACATGAAAATAATGGAGCACTCAGTAGCTGTAGCTTGTTGAGCACATAAAACCTTTTTTCCTTGGCGAAACACGACCGCTGGCAGCTTTGTCCAAGAAAGCTTCACTCTACCTCAGAATGAGGTACCATAAAAGCTTGACCCTCTCCTAATGGAGGAGGTGAAAGGATTCTGGAACTGGGATGGAAAATAGAGGTTTTAAGGTCCATATCTGTCTCTGCCGCGCTCCTTTGGAGTTTTGCGAGCTGATTTCAGTTTAATAATAATGAAGAAAAAGGGCAATAAAACAGACTTTTATCACACTAAAGTGAATACTTTCACACCATAATTCTTTTTGGTGCTTCTGCTGTTGGACATAAAATTGTTTCAATCCCTCCCACTTTGTGCAAAAGTGTTACTGTTTTAAACTAACAGCTTCCATTTTACCAAACAGATGTATTATTATCTTAGAAAAACAGACACGGCTGCTAACTTACAAATACAGAAATAACCCGTAGGAACCCAGACCCATTTTTCTTTATCAATATAATTCTATGGTATATAGCACAGGCCAAATGGACCACATATGTAATTTATTTTATCGCATCAGGCATGTTTAATACATTTATTGAGCAATTCAACAAAAAGAGTTGAATTGTAACATTTATCTATACACTAATTCTGTTTTTTCCGGAATAAAGTATTTTTTTTATATCTGTGACAGTAAATTTTGTGTAAGATATATGTAAAAATAATACTCTGAATAATTCTGCTGTGTTAGACATTTGTATAAGGGTAACCAGAACAAAATGGCTGAATATGAAATAATTTTCCTCTATGAAGCAAACTAGGGCATTAGCTCAACACAGCTTTAGAAGAAAATGCATTTAATAAATCTACATTTAAAGTCTTATTATGAGAAATACAGTATGTCACATAGGATTTACCTTAACTGTTTTACAGTTTAAAGCCAGATATAACTTGGTTAATATTAATTTGTTCACAAAATATGTTCTAAATAGATGAAGTAATTCAAGACATGTTATTGAAATGCTGTAGATGTTAAATTAGAGAAATTTAATCTGTAAAGACCAAAACAAGCTTTTAAAATCAGCTGCCATTGCCGCAGAGGAGGCATGACTTCAGAAACTCGCACAATGTGGGAGGTTGAACAGATGCCATTTTGCTTTATTATGGGTTAAAATGGAGAATAAAGAAAGATGAAGATTTTTCCAGAGTTTACTAATATGTGTCCTTACAGGATAAACAGACATTAACGTGTTATACAAAGCAGATATCACAAATGATTTCTTTCTATGGAAAGACGTGTGCAATAAAAATGATGTATTTTCCCTGTGAGCAGAATAGAAAGTGAGTGGGTGATGTGCCTGAAAGAGGGGGAACATAAGAGAACATTCACATTAAACTAGTTGCTTTTTGCCTATTAACCAAACTATTTGGCACGAACCAACCAAGACAAGGCATTGGCACAACTGTGTGACCCTCAGGGGACTCTCTGGGGCCTCGGTGCAATTTAACCAGTAGCAGCCTTAAAGGCATTGTTTTTCATTATTAATCACAGAGTAGAAAAAATCACAAATTAGGAATGTCTGGACAGTAATTAATGGCATGGTGTTGTATCTCAAGGCCAATTTAGTCATTTTTCTGCAGTTAGAAACAGAAGCTTTTTATTCACTGAATTAAAGTATGTTAGGAAAGCAGGCTCTAATGGTTACTAAAGGTTTTGGCTCACTTAATGTTCTACAAGGTGTGATTAATTATGTCATCATTTTAAATGCAAAAGACTTTTCTTTCATGTCATTTTGATTAATTCTGATATATGTCATTGATCACTGTGTGAAGCTTTTCTTTCAGGTTACAGCACCACACCGCACAGCATAAATGGAGCAGGAAGGTGTTAATTGCATGCTTAATGTTCTTGTATAAGACATGCTCATTTACTTAGGCTGAAATCTGCTCAAATATGTGACAAGTCATTTAAATAAATAGATTTGCTCCCCCAAACATGGTAAAATAGCCAAGAACTGCAAATATTAACCTTAGACTTTTCAGACTAGATGAACGTCCAACTACTGGATGGTGGATGTTTGAAAGGTTTCAGTTTAGTAGGTTTGTATCGCTGTGACAGTCTCATGAGCAAAACTAGAAGCTGCAGAAAGTCTGTTCGGTGAGTAGCAACTTGGCTCTGCCAATAAAGGAAACCAACCTTTTTTGGCCAACTTACAAATTATTCCCACATTTTGTAATGTAACATAAACTCCACTGCATTTTATGTAATAGACCAACACAAATTGGTGCGCAATCATAAATTGGGAGGGAAATAATTGAGCGTTTTCAATTTGTTTAAAAATAAAAATCTGAAAAGTTAAATGTGCATTTGTAATAGGCCATATTTGCTTCGAAAGCCTTAAAAATCCAGTGCAAACAACTGAATTTAAGTCTAATTAGATGCAATTGCAAAAATAACCACCTATTTATTGGTCAAAAGCAAAAGGATTTGCCAAAGCCTCTATCCAGACTTCTATATGCTGTCCCTAAGGGGGCCAACTACAGCAGGTCATCACATTGGAATAAATAAGGTTTAGGGTCCTGGTTTCATTGTTGATAGGGAAGTCCATCTTTTACTTTTTTATATGGCATCCACACAACATAACAACATAGTTATGACCTCGTAGGTCTAGATTTATACAAGGTTCCTTCTGGCTCCTTAAAATCTTCTTTTCCAGCTTTTGTAAACAAAAGACAGTCCTGGAGGTGAAAGACGAACTTTAATCTCCTCCAGGTAGATCACACTTATATTAAAGTGCAACAGCAACCCAGAAACAGACTTTTATCAGTTTATTTTGACAAAATAAACCAGCATTTCTAAGATTACTTGTGGTCTGTCAGAAATCTGAGTTGGACAGGCCCCATTTTTCTAAGAATAAATCTACAGATTTTTGACTTTCTGAACTCCATTCTGTTTTTTTTCTAAAACAAATTTGTTAGTTTAATAAATATTCTTGTACAATTCCTTCCAGAAATATTTAAAACCCTTAAACTTCATCACAATTTATAACAGCCCAAAACCTTAGTGTGTTTCAATGGAATTTTATGTTATAGACCAACACAAATTAGTGTACAATGGTGAAAAAGGAAAATTATACATGTTTTTTTTTATAATATTCTTTACAAAAAAATATATAAATTGTGGCAAGTAATGTATTCAGCCTCTTTTATGCTGATAACCCTAAATAAAGCCCGGTGCAACCATTTGCTTTCTGACGTTACCTAGTTAGTGAACAGAGTCTTTGTGTGCATAATTTAACATTTAAAGACGGCTGTTCTGTGAAGGCTTCAAAAAAGGAGGAGCTGCAGAGATCCACAGCTCAGGTGGGATAATCTGTTGACAAAAGACAAAAAGAAAATAGTTTCCAAAAGAAAGCAATGAGGAGCCTTGAATTATGTTTGCCAAAAGCCATGTTGGAGACACAACCAACATGTTGAAGAAGGTGCATTTATCAGAGCAGACTGATATATGTCATTGATCAGATTTTTAGTTATGATAAAATTGAAAACCATTTATCATTTTCTTTCCACTTCACAACATTGCACTGATTTCTGTTGGCCTAACATATAGAACCCCGTTAAAATAGAATAACGAGTGTGGTTGTACTGTAACAAAATGTGAACAAGTTCAAAGGGTATGAATACTTTTGTGAGGCACTGTGTGTGTATGTCAGTATTCTACTGAATTGCTTTCAATATGCTTCAGAAAATGTTCCCTCTTGAAATATTTCATACAAAGATTTACAGATTTCAGTGTGAAGCCTCTTCTATCACACTCTTGACACTGACAATCTGCCATTCACAGCAAGCTTTTTGGAGGTTAGAAAGAGGCCAGGGTTTGTAAATCTTTCTGGCACTTATTTTCTTGACACAGTTACATCTGTCACTTTTCAGATTCAGTCTGTGCAGATTCATCTTCCTTTTAGCCATGTTTATTAACACATTATGTGTGTGTGTGTGTGTGTGTTTGTTTGTATAAAAGTTTATAAAAATAACTCTATGGAGCACTTGTTGTCTATTGTTGACAATAGAAAAGAATGATATTACTGCCTCTAAATAAAATAATGATGCTTCTTTGTCTCCATAAAATTAGAGTTGTAATTAAATGCACTAATCTAAGCATCGTCTGTATTCCAGGTGATTTTGGAGTGGCCCACAGATCTAGCAGTCAGTCCCATGGACAACTCTCTTTATGTTCTGGACAACAACATAGTACTGCGCATCACCGAGAACGGTCAAGTCAGTATTGCAGCAGGCCGACCCATCCACTGCCCGCTGGCTGGACCGGAGAGAAGCGTTGCAGGTGGACAAAGAGCGCATTTAACCCCTCTAGAGTCTGCTGTTTCTATAGCCATATCCTACCACGGAGCCATCTACATTGCAGAGACAGATGAGAGGAAGATGAGCAGGATCCGGATGGTTTCTGTGGATGGGGAGATAACACATTTGGCTGGAGCTCCCTCCGACTGCGACTGCAAGAATGATGCCAACTGCGACTGCTATCAGACAGGAGATGGCTATGCCAAAGATGCAAGGCTGAATGGTCCTTCTTCATTAGTGGTGGCTCCAGATGGAACCCTATATGTGGCAGACCTGGGGAACATCCGCATCCGCGCCATCTCTAGAAACGGGCCAGCTTTGACTTCCAGCGGCGGTGTGTATGAGGTGGCTTCCCCTGATGCTCAGGAACTCTACATGTTTGACAGCAACGGCACCCACCAACACACTGCCAGCTTGCTCACTGGAGACCTGAAGTACACTTTCAGCTACAGCACAGAGAACGACATCACGGCTGCTACTGACAGCAGCGGGAACACTCTGAGAATCCGAAGGGATGCCAACCGCATGCCTGTGCGGATCGTTGCCCCTGACAACCAGGTTATCTGGCTAACGATGGGCACCAATGGTGGCCTGAAAACTCTCACGGCGCAGGGTCAGGAGCTGGTTCTGCTCACTTACCATGGTAATAATGGCCTGCTGGCTACAAAGACTTCAGAGATCGGCTGGACAACATTCTATGAGTGAGTATAAATACTGGAACTGTTGATATCATTTCGCCTGGTCTGATTGATTTAGATTCAAATTATTTAGACCTTCTGATTACGGACACAGCCCACAGTGCAAATTAAAATCCACCTCCCGCTTTGTGCATCCAAATACAAAGTGTGTAAACAGATGCCATTGGCTCTTTGGCAGATAGGATTATGTTTGGGAATGAAACGCCAGACCCTGCATCTCTGGGATAAGAAGGGACTATTAACGGTCATGTAATTGATTGGTTCACTTATTTATTTATTTGTTGATGTTACCTTCTATCATAAATGATAAAACTGCTACTCCTCTTTCAATTTAAACTCAAAGGCATCTGCATATAGACAAAATGTTGTTTTAATGAAGGATTTTTTCAGATGTGGATCCAATAGATTAAAGTTCATATATGTCCATAAAACCTCAACATGTCTGAAAAGAACAAAGCTTAAACCAGTTTGCTTTTCTCCCCTCGTTCTAAAGAAAGGTCTTAACACACTCTCTCTTACAGAGTTTCTCTGTTTTTGTTTTTTTGTCACACTTAAATGTTTCAGATCATAAAAAAATTTTTGATACCAGACAAAGATGACCTTAATAAATACAAAATGCAGTTTCAGATCATTAGTTCATTTTTTAAGGAAAAAGCTCTTCAAACCAACCTGGCCCTGTGCGAAAAAAGTAATTATCTCCTAAACCCAATAGAAGTTGTACCACTTTTAGCAACAAGTGGTGATGAGTCTTTAACATCACTGTGGAGTAATCCTGGCCCACCATTCTTTGCAAAGTTGTTTTATTGTAGCTACATTGGATAGTTTTCAACCAAGAATCGTCTGTTTAAAGTCATCATGCCAGATTTTGACTAGACCTTTTTTTTTTAGTAATTTAGTGGGGGAACATGGTGTTCTTGAAATCCTTGTGTGCTTGAGCACAAAGTCATGCAATTATAGCTAGGCGTTCACCTTCACCACTGCGGCAAGTTATCCAGGCTGTCTCCTATGGGGGCTTTTTTTGCCCAGTCTCTGTTTTACTTATTGTTAAATCATGAACTCTGACCATAAAGCTGTAGTAGATAACCTTTGTAAAAATGTATTTTTTTTTACATATTTGTTACTGAGTTTGAAACTGTCACTGTGTCCTGACAATATAATGTGAGACAGATGATTTTTCAAAAAATCAAGCTCCTCTAGCTCCCCCCAGTGGTCCTACTGCCATTTGCAGAAGTACACCGCTCTCGGTCAGAAACAACCAATCAGAGCCAAGGGCAGTGTCAATCATGCGCGCTGCTCACACCCCTCCCAAGCACACTACATACAAGATCAAGATTGCCTGTGTGCTGCAGCTGTGCTAATGGCGCTGTGCTAGTGATTTGAGGACCACGTTTGTAGTCAAAGTGTGGGCAGGCCATAGTCAATGTAAAGCATATCTTTGATGTTTCATCCCTTCCAGTGAATGTGCCATAGCTGTTTATCTGCCATCATTGGTGGCCCTGCTTACTGGCCTGCGGGTTCACAGCAGGCTCCACTGTGGAGGGAGGGCGGTAGCACAGCAGAGAGCAAGGGGGAGGGACCTGTAAGCTTGTACCTGGGCTTGTACAAATTTTCAGACCATAGTTTTCTCAGAACTCCCTACTGCAGCTTTAAATGATGTTCTGGGTTCTTCTGTGACCTCCTGGATGAGTCTTTGGTGTGCTTTAGGAGTAATTTTGGGAGGTCTGCCCCTCCAGGGAAGGTCACTGGTATTCCATGTCTTATCCATTTGTGGATAATAGTTCACACTGTGGTTCACTGGAGTCCCAAAGCTTTACAAATGGCTTTTATAACCCTTTCCAGACTGACAGATGTCAATGACTTTGTTTTTCATCATGATTGACATGATGTGTTGCTTACTTCATGTCATGTAGGACCTGGTTAAATGACATGTTGATCCTGCAGGTCAGGCAGTAATCAAAACTGGATGCAGTGAAAGTAAACCAAAAGTATGCAGATGATCTCCAGATTGAGATGTAATAATAATAATAAAACTTTATTTGTAAAGCACTTTCAAACAAAGTACTGAACAATTACAGAAAGATAGGAGAAGACTTATAAAAATACTAACAAAAAAGCAGAAGCAGCAATATTACAGCGTATTATAATATTACAGTATAATACAGTCCTGTGGTAAATGCGTTTCCATAGCACTGTATACATGTTACTTTACAACATATAAGGAAACATAAAGACAGATAATTAAAGGCCCTCTTCCTTCCTGTATCTCGTAGAAAGGAATGTTTGAACATTAATCATTCTCATTCTATAGTTTTACTCCATCTTTAGAAAAGAGAAACATTTAAAGTTGTTCAGCCACAAGGCTCTTTAAAGTTCCTGATTTCATATCCTTGATCCTTACTAAAACAAGTTTTTAAACATTATCAGGGAGTAGAACTTTTGTTGCATTTGTAGCCTGAGAAAGAGCCATAAAATGATTTGTGTGTCATGTTTCATTTCATTTGCATGCATCTCTGTCAAGTTTTTTGCCTGTAGACTTTGCATGTTTATTCTATAAATGGTGACTCATTCTTACCTGCAAATTGCCGAGGTGCAGATTTAATTGAAATCTAATTATAACATTTGACTCAGATCTGTAGCCTAGTTAGGCCCAAATAACTCCATTAACTGTGTTACATTCTTTCTTTTATCTCGACCAGTATTGTTAAGGCGTGTTGTAAATGTAAAGAATTGAGCTGAAATAAAATAAATAACTGTATTTAATAAAAAAGAGCCACTAAGATTTTCTATCATAATCCAATTTGTTTTGGTAGTAAAGCCTCTCAGTGTTTTGTCATATCACATTTGGCCGTGCATGATACCCTCGCTACAACAAAAACAGCCAGTCATGATTATGACACATCAATCAATCTAAACAAAAATTCATTACAAGTCTTTGTTGTTTTATTTTATGTTTTTACGTGTGTGAAGCTGATCGCTGATGAGATGTGTCACTCACCCTTATTCTATTTGGATCGTGCCTAAGCCGTTTTTACACACATCCTTCCTCTTATTCGCCAGAAGTGGAAGATATCCGGGAATGAAAATGTGACATTTTAATCACAATAAAGTCGGAGTTCTCACCCGAGTATGAAAGAGCTGATAATTGAAATGCATTGCAGCGCTGGGACCTCATACATATAAATGCTTAGTCATTTTTGGTGTTCCTTTTGTCAAACAGCTATGACAGTGAAGGCCGGCTAATGAATGTGACGTTCCCCACTGGAATGGTGAATAACTTGTACACAGACATATACAGCGCTCTGATGGTGGACATTGAGAGCTCCCTGACAGAGGAGGAAATCAGCATCACAACAAATGCCTCAACCATCCGTGCCTTCTACACTCTGGCTCAGGGTAAGACTTCGTCACTGGGCTCCAGAACAGAGCAGCTGTTATTTGTCATTGTTTCAAGGGTCTGCAGGGCAATGTTGAGTAAGCCTAAGTCGTGTATCATTATGACTCAGAGGGTCCGGCAGTGTAAATGATTGCTCTCTGGGAGTGTGGGCTGGGATGTCAGGGAGACACATCAACCTTCTTACTAAGTGCTTTTTACTCTCCTCCAGAACCAGATGGGCCCATTATTTCCCCACATCACTCATGTTCTTCACAACTGCAAATGTCTAATCTGAGATGCTGAAGAAATGGAGATTTCCTACAATAATAGGCCCAGCCTGTACTTAACAACTGTGTTCTACTGTTTCAATTGTTCATTGTGTTTACCACCAACAGACCAGTGTAGAAGCAGCTATCAAGTGGGCTACGACAACTCGCTGAGGATTACCTATGCCAATGGGATGGACACCCACTACCAAACAGAGCCTCACATCCTAACAGGAGCTGCCAACCCGACTGTCGCCAGGCGCAACATGAGCCTGCCAGGAGAGGTTGGGCAGAACTTGGTCGAGTGGCGCTTTCGCAAAGAACAAGCCAGAGGAAAAGTTATCGTGTTTGGGCGAAAGCTGAGGGTAAGTCTGGATTTCTTTTGAATCGCTGTTGTTTCCCCGACATGCAACACAAATAACATGGGACACATAAAACCCAACCTCCAATTGAAAAATAAGTTGTAAAGCTGTCAGAACTGGTTATGTAAACAGAACAGGACATTGTTACTTTCAGTAACATGTTTTTATTAAAGAAGAAGAGTAGAAGATGATAGCCTGGCCAATATGCAACAACAAGCCACAAAAAGAAATAAGAACCGATAAACATTTAACAACAGTTTGAAGATAAGCGGCCTCCTCAGATATCAAACTATGTGAAATATGAGTAACAGAAATAATTGCTAATAATTGAGGTTATTTTATTATCCAAGGTAGATTATATCACTGCATGGTACGATGAAGACCACAGTGGAGTAAATGTGTGCTTCAGACCCTCACATGGCTCTATATTAGGAACAAGCAACTCTGAGGTAAAAATGCAACAAAAAAAGGGCTGATTTTCAGCCTGATCGGCCCTCGCAGGTGATTGGCTGATCTGACACTCAAAAAGACTCAGATTTTGTTACAGGC